>CAWUFW010000150.1:5335000-5342500 GCA_963921515.1 Calotriton arnoldi | reverse complement strand
TGTCTCTCTGGTCTCTCTCTCTCTCTGGGTCTCTCTCTCTGGGTCTCTCTCTGGTCTCTCTCTCTGGGCTCTCTCTCTGGTCTCTCTCTCTGGGTCTCTCTCTCTCTGGGTCTCTCTCTGGGTCTCTCTCTCTGGGTCTCTCTCTCTCTCTCTGGGTCTCTCTCTCTGGTCTCTCTCTCTGGGTCTCTCTCTCGGTCTCTCTCTGGGTCTCTCTCTCTCTCTCTCTGGTCTCTCTCTCTCTCTGGGTCTCTCTCTCTCTCTCTGGGTCTCTCTCTCTCTGGGTCTCTCTCTCTGGTCTCTCTCTCTGGGTCTCTCTCTCTCTCTCTGGTCTCTCTCTCTGGTCTCTCTCTCTCTGGTCTCTCTCTGGTCTCTCTCTCTCTCTCTGGGTCTCTCTCTCTCTCTCTCTGGGTCTCTCTCTCTCTCTGGGTCTCTCTCTCTCTCTGTCTTCTGGGTCTCTCTCTTCTCTCTGGGTCTCTCTCTCTCTCTGGGTCTCTCTCTCTCTCTCTCTGGGTCTCTCTCTCTCTCTCTCTGGGTCTCTCTCTCTCTCTCTGGGTCTCTCTCTCTCTGGTCTCTCTCTCTCTGGGTCTCTCTCTTCTCTCTCTCTGGGTCTTCTCTCTCTCTCTGGGTCTCTCTCTCTCTCTGGGTCTCTCTCTCTCTCTCTGGGTCTCTCTCTCTCTCTGTCTGGTCTCTCTCTCTCTCTCTGGGTCTCTCTCTCTCTCTCTGGGTCTCTCTCTCTCTCTGGGTCTCTCTCTCTCTCTCTCTGGTCTCTCTCTCGTCTCTCTCTCTCTCTCTCTGGGTCTCTCTCTCTCTCTCTGGGTCTCTCTCTCTCTCTCTGGGTCTCTCTCTGGTCTCTCTCTGGTCTCTCTCTGCTCTCTCTCTGGGTCTCTCTCTCTCTCTGGGTCTCTCTCTCTCTCTGGCTCTCTCTCTCTCTCTGGGTCTCTCTCTCTCTCTGGGTCTCTCTCTCTCTCTCTCTGGTCTCTCTCTGGTCTCTCTCTCTGGGTCTCTCTCTCTCTGGTCTCTCTGGGTCTCTCTCTGGTCTCTCTCTGGGTCTCTCTGGCTCTCTCTCTGGTCTCTCTCTCTGGGTCTCTCTCTCTCTCTGGGTCTCTCTCTCTCTGGTCTCTCTCTCTCTCTCTGGTCTCTCTCTCTCTGGGTCTCTCTCTCTCTCTGGGTCTCTCTCTCTCTGGTCTCTCTCTCTCTCTCTGGGTCTCTCTCTCTCTCTCTCTGGTCTCTCTCTCTGGTCTCTCTCTCTCTCTCTCTCTGGGTCTCTCTCTCTCTCTCTGGGTCTCTCTCTCTCTCTCTGGGTCTCTCTCTCTCTCTGGTCTCTCTCTCTCTCTGGTCTCTCTCTCTCTGGGTCTCTCTCTCTCTCTCTGGGTCTCTCTCTCTCTCTGGGTCTCTCTCTCTGGGTCTCTCTCTCTCTCTGGGTCTCTCTCTCTGGTCTCTCTCTCTCTCTGGGTCTCTCTCTCTCTCTGGGTCTCTCTCTCTCTCTCGGGTCTCTCTCTCTCTGCTCTCTCTCTCTCTGGGTCTCTCTCTCTCTGGGTCTCTCTCTCTCTCTCTCTGGGTCTCTCTCTCTCTGGGTCTCTCTCTCTCTCTGGGTCTCTCTCTCTCTCTCTGTCTCTCTCTCTCTCTCTGGGTCTCTCTCTCTCTCTGGGTCTCTCTCTCTCTCTCTCTGGGTCTCTCTCTCTCTGGGTCTCTCTCTCTCTCTGGGTCTCTCTCTCTCTCTCTGGTCTCTCTCTCTCTCTGGGCTCTCTCTCTCTCTCTCTGGTCTCTCTCTCTCTCTGGGTCTCTCTCTCTCTCTCTGGGTCTCTCTCTCTCTCTGGGTCTCTCTCTCTCTCTCTGGGTCTCTCTCTCTCTCTCTCTCTGCTCTCTGGCTCTCTCTCTCTCTGGGTCTCTCTCTCTCTCTGGGTCTCTCTCTCTCTCTCTCTGGTCTCTCTCTCTGGGCTCTCTCTCTCTCTCTGGTCTCTCTCTCTCTCTGGGTCTCTCTCTCTCTCTCTGGTCTCTCTCTCTCTCTCTCTCTGTCTCTCTCTCTCTGGGTCTCTCTGTCTCTCTCTGGTCTCTCTCTCTGGGCTCTCTCTCTCTCTCTCTCTCTGGGTCTCTCTCTCTCTCTCTGGTGTCTCTCTCTCTCTCTCTCTGGTCTCTCTCTCTCTCTGGGTCTCTCTCTCTGTCTCTCTCTGGTCTCTCTCTCGTCTCTCTCTCTCTCTCTGGGTCTCTCTCTCTCTCTCTGGGTCTCTCTCTCTCTCTCTCTCTGGTCTCTCTCTCTCTCTGGGTCTCTCTCTCTCTCTGTCTCTCTCTCTCTGGTCTCTCTCTCTCTCTGGGTCTCTCTCTCTCTGGTCTCTCTCTCTCTCTGGGTCTCTCTCTCTCTCTCTGGGTCTCTCTCTCTCTGGTCTCTCTCTGGTCTCTCTCTCTCTCTCTCTCTGGGTCTCTCTCTCTCTCTCTGGGTCTCTCTCTCTCTCTGGGTCTCTCTCTCTCTCTGGGTCTCTCTCTCTCTCTCTGGGTCTCTCTCTCTCTCTCTGGGTCTCTCTCTCTCTCTCTGGGTCTCTCTCTCTCTCTCTGTCTCTCTGGGTCTCTCTCTCTCTCTGGGTCTCTCTCTCTCTCTCTCTGGGTCTCTCTCTCTCTCTCTCTCTCTGGGTCTCTCTCTCTCTGTCTCTCTCTCTCTCTCTGGGTCTCTCTCTCTCTCTCTCTGGGTCTCTCTCTCTCTCTCTCTGGGTCTCTCTCTCTCTCTCTCTGGGTCTCTCTCTCTCTCTGGTCTCTCTCTGGGTCTCTCTCTCTCTGGTCTCTCTCTCTCTCTGGGTCTCTCTCTCTCTCTGGTCTCTCTCTGGTCTCTCTCTCTCTCTCTCTGGGTCTCTCTCTCTCTGTCTCTCTCTCTGGGTCTCTCTCTCTCTCTCTGGGTCTCTCTCTCTCTCTCTGGGTCTCTCTCTCTCTCTGGCTCTCTCTCTCTGGTCTCTCTCTCTCTCTCTGGGTCTCTCTCTCTCTCTGGGTCTCTCTCTCTCTGTCTCTCTCTCTGGGTCTCTCTCTCTCTGGTCTCTCTCTCTGGTCTCTCTCTCTGGGTCTCTCTCTCTCTCTCTCTGGGTCTCTCTCTCTCTCTCTGGGTCTCTCTCTCTCTCTGGGTCTCTCTCTGTCTCTCTCTGGTCTCTCTCTCTCTCTCTCTCTGGGTCTCTCTCTCTCTGGTCTCTCTCTCTGTCTCTCTCTGGTCTCTCTCTCTCTCTGGGTCTCTCTCTCTCTCTGGGTCTCTCTCTCTCTCTCTCTCTCTCTCTCTCTCTCTGTCTCTCTCTCTCTCTGGGTCTCTCTCTCTCTGGGTCTCTCTCTCTCTCTCTCTCTCTCTCTCTGGGTCTCTCTCTCTCTCTGGGTCTCTCTCTCTCTCTCTGGTCTCTCTCTCTCTCTCTGGGTCTCTCTCTCTGGTCTCTCTCTGGCTCTCTCTGGGTCTCTCTCTCTCTCTGGGTCTCTCTCTCTCTCTCTGGGTCTCTCTCTCTCTCTCTCTGGGTCTCTCTCTCTCTCTCTCTGGGTCTCTCTCTCTCTGGTCTCTCTCTCTCTCTCTGGTCTCTCTCTCTCTGGGTCTCTCTCTCTCTCTCTGGGTCTCTCTCTCTCTCTCTGGTCTCTCTCTCTCTCTCTCTGGGTCTCTCTCTCTCTCTCTCTGGGTCTCTCTCTCTCTCTCTCTGGGTCTCTCTCTCTCTCTCTCTGGGTCTCTCTCTCTCTCTCTGTGTCTCTCTCTCTCTCTGTGGGTCTCTCTCTCTCTCTCTGGGTCTCTCTCTCTCTCTGGGTCTCTCTCTCTCTCTCTGGGTCTCTCTCTCTCTCTCTCTGTCTCTCTCTCTCTCTGGGTCTCTCTCTCTCTCTGGTCTCTCTCTCTCTCTCTCTCTGGGTCTCTCTCTCTCTCTCTCTGGGTCTCTCTCTCTCTCTCTGGGTCTCTCTCTCTGGGTCTCTCTCTCTCTCTGGGTCTCTCTCTCTGGGTCTCTCTCTCTGGGTCTCTCTCTCTCTCTCTGGGTCTCTCTCTCTCTCTCTGGGTCTCTCTCTCTCTCTCTCTGGGTCTCTCTCTCTGGGTCTCTCTCTCTGGGTGTCTCTCTCTCTCTCTCTGGGTGTCTCTCTCTCTCTCTCTGGGTCTCTCTCTCTCTCTCTGGGTCTCTCTCTCTCTCTGGTCTCTCTCTCTCTCTGGTCTCTCTCTCTCTCTGGGTCTCTCTCTCTCTCTGGGTCTCTCTCTCTCTCTGGGTCTCTCTCTCTCTGGTCTCTCTCTCTCTGGGTCTCTCTCTCTCTCTCTGGGTCTCTCTCTCTCTCTCTCTGGGTCTCTCTCTCTCTCTGGGTCTCTCTCTCTCTCTCTCTGGGTCTCTCTCTCTCTCTCTCTCTCTCTCTCTCTCTCTCTCTCTGGGTCTCTCTCTCTCTCTCTGGGTCTCTCTCTCTCTCTCTCTGGGTCTCTCTCTCTCTGGGTCTCTCTCTCTCTCTCTCTGGGTCTCTCTCTCTCTCTCTGGGTCTCTCTCTCTCTCTCTGGGTCTCTCTCTCTGGGTCTCTCTCTCTCTGGGTCTCTCTCTCTCTCTGGGTCTCTCTCTCTCTGGGTCTCTCTCTCTCTGGGTCTCTCTCTCTCTGGGTCTCTCTCTCTCTGGGTCTCTCTCTCTCTCTCTGGGTCTCTCTCTCTCTCTCTGGGTCTCTCTCTCTCTCTCTCTGGGTCTCTCTCTCTCTCTCTGGGTCTCTCTCTCTCTCTCTGGGTCTCTCTCTCTCTCTCTGGGTCTCTCTCTCTCTGGGTCTCTCTCTCTCTCTCTGGGTCTCTCTCTCTCTGGTCTCTCTCTGGGTCTCTCTCTCTCTCTCTGGGTCTCTCTCTCTCTCTCTCTGGGTCTCTCTCTCTCTGGGTCTCTCTCTCTCTCTCTCTGGGTGTCTCTCTCTCTCTCTCTGTGTGTCTCTCTCTCTCTCTCTGGGTGTCTCTCTCTCTGGGTCTCTCTCTCTCTGGGTCTCTCTCTCTCTGGGTCTCTCTCTCTCTCTGGGTCTCTCTCTCTCTCTCTGGGTCTCTCTCTCTCTCTGGGTCTCTCTCTCTCTCTCTCTGGGTCTCTCTCTCTCTCTCTGGGTCTCTCTCTCTCTCTCTGGGTCTCTCTCTCTCTCTCTCTGGGTCTCTCTCTCTCTCTCTCTCTGGGTCTCTCTCTCTCTCTCTGGGTCTCTCTCTCTCTCTCTGGGTCTCTCTCTCTCTCTCTCTCTCTGGGTCTCTCTCTCTCTCTCTGGGTCTCTCTCTCTCTCTCTCTGGGTCTCTCTCTCTCTCTCTCTGGGTCTCTCTCTCTCTCTGGGTCTCTCTCTCTCTCTCTGGGTCTCTCTCTCTCTCTCTGGGTCTCTCTCTCTCTCTCTGGGTCTCTCTCTCTCTGGGTCTCTCTCTCTCTCTGTCTCTCTCTCTCTCTCTCTCTCTGGGTCTCTCTCTCTCTCTCTCTCTGGGTCTCTCTCTCTCTCTCTCTCTGGGTCTCTCTCTCTCTCTCTGGGTCTCTCTCTCTCTCTCTGGGTCTCTCTCTCTCTCTCTGGGTCTCTCTCTCTCTCTGGGTCTCTCTCTCTCTCTGGGTCTCTCTCTCTGGGTCTCTCTCTCTCTGGGTCTCTCTCTCTCTGGGTCTCTCTCTCTCTCTGGCTCTCTCTCTCTCTGGGTCTCTCTCTCTCTCTCTGGGTCTCTCTCTCTCTCTGGGTCTCTCTCTCTCTCTCTCTGGGTCTCTCTCTCTCTCTCTGGGTCTCTCTCTCTCTCTCTGGGTCTCTCTCTCTCTCTCTCTGGGTCTCTCTCTCTCTCTCTGGGTCTCTCTCTCTCTCTCTCTGGGTCTCTCTCTCTCTCTCTGGGTCTCTCTTCTCTCTCTGGTCTCTCTCTCTCTGGTCTCTCTCTCTCTCTGGTCTCTCTCTCTCTGGGTCTCTCTCTCTCTCTGGGTCTCTCTCTCTCTCTCTGGTCTCTCTCTCTCTCTCTCTGGGTCTCTCTCTCTCTCTCTGGGTCTCTCTCTCTCTCTCTCTCTCGGGTCTCTCTCTCTCTCTCTCTCTGGGTCTCTCTCTCTCTCTCTGGGTCTCTCTCTCTCTCTGGGTCTCTCTCTCTCTGGTCTCTCTCTCTGGGTCTCTCTCTCTCTCTCTGGGTCTCTCTCTCTCTCTCTCTGGTCTTCTCTCTGTCTCTCTCTCTGGGTCTCTCTCTCTCTCTCTGGGTCTCTCTCTCTGGTCTCTCTCTGGGTCTCTCTCTCTCTCTCTGGGTCTCTCTCTCTCTCTCTGGGTCTCTCTCTCTCTCTCTCTCTGGGTCTCTCTCTCTCTCTCTGGGTCTCTCTCTCTCTCTCTCTGGGTCTCTCTCTGCTCTCTCTCTCTCTGGGTCTCTCTCTCTCTCTCTGGGTCTCTCTCTCTCTCTCTCTGGGTCTCTCTCTCTCTCTCTCTCTCTCTCTCTCTCTCTCTCTGGGTCTCTCTCTCTCTCTCTCTGGGTCTCTCTCTCTCTCTCTGGGTCTCTCTCTCTCTCTCTCTGGGTCTCTCTCTCTCTCTCTCTGGGTCTCTCTCTCTCTCTCTCTGGGTCTCTCTCTCTCTCTCTGGGTCTCTCTCTCTCTCTCTCTGGGTCTCTCTCTCTCTCTCTCTGGGTCTCTCTCTCTCTCTCTCGGTCTCTCTCTGTCCTCTCTCTCTGGGTCTCTCTCTCTCTCTCTGGGTCTCTCTCTCTCTCTGGGTCTCTCTCTCTCTCTGGGTCTCTCTCTCGTCTCTCTCTGGGTCTCTCTCTCTCTCTCTGGGTCTCTCTCTCGGGTCTCTCTCTCTCTGGGTCTCTCTCTCTCTCTCTGGGTCTCTCTCTCTCTCTCTGGGTCTCTCTCTCTCTCTCTGGGTCTCTCTCTCTCTCTCTGGGTCTCTCTCTCTCTCTCTGGGTCTCTCTCTCTCTCTCTGGGTCTCTCTCTCTCTCTCTGGGTCTCTCTCTCTCTCTCTCTGGGTCTCTCTCTCTCTCTGGGTCTCTCTCTCTCTCTCTGGGTCTCTCTCTCTCTCTCTGTCTCTCTCTCTCTCTGGGTCTCTCTCTCTCTGGGTCTCTCTCTCTCTCTCTCTCTCTCTGGGTCTCTCTCTCTCTCTCTGGGTCTCTCTCTCTCTCTCTGGGTCTCTCTCTCTGGCTCTCTCTCTGCTCTCTCTCTCTCTCTCTCTCTCTGGGTCTCTCTCTCTCTCTCTCTGGGTCTCTCTCTCTGGGTCTCTCTCTCTGGGTCTCTCTCTCTCTCTCTCTCTGGTCTCTCTCTCTCTCTCTGGGTCTCTCTCTCTCTCTCTCTGGGTCTCTCTCTCTCTCTGGGTCTCTCTCTCTCTCTGGGTCTCTCTCTCTCTCTGGGTCTCTCTCTCTCTCTGGGTCTCTCTCTCTCTCTGGGTCTCTCTCTCTCTCTCTGGGTCTCTCTCTCTCTCTCTCTCTCTCTGGGTCTCTCTCTCTCTCTCTGGGTCTCTCTCTCTCTCTCTCTCTCTCTCTCTCTCTCTCTCTCTCTCTCTCTCTCTGGGTCTCTCTCTCTCTCTCTCTCTCTCTCTGTCTCTCTCTCTCTCTCTCTCTCTCTCTCTCTCTCTCTCTCTGGGTCTCTCTCTCTC